>JAGDQO010000514.1:0-47364 GCA_018342035.1 Solanum appendiculatum
GATGTCATTTGGGTTGACAAATGCTTCGGTCACATTTATGGACTTGATGAATAGGGTGTTTAGACAGTATCTTGATATGTTTGTGATTGTGTTTATTGATGATATTTTGATTTACTCAAGGAATGAGGGTGAGCATGCCGATCATTTGAGGATTGTCTTGCAAGTCCTCAAGGACCAACAACTCTTTCCAAAGTTTAGTAAATGTGAGTTTTGGTTGAGGTTCGTGGCTTTTCTTGGTCACATTGTCTCTGGTAAAGGTATTGAAGTAGATCCTAAGAAGACGGATGTGGTTAGAAATTGGTCTAGACCTCTATCACCTTCGGATATACGTAGCTTCTTGGGTCTAGCTGGTTATTATAAGAGGTTTGTTGAAGGGTTTTCTTCGATTGCTTCCCCATTGACGGCTTTGACTAAAAAGAAGACTAAGTTCACTTGGTCTGAAGCATGTGAGAATAGTTTTCAAGAGTTGAAAGATAGACTTACTTCGACTCCCATATTGACTCTACCGAAAGGGTCCGATGGTTTTGTGGTTTATTGTGATGCCTCGAGAATTAGGCTAGGATGTGTTCTTATGCAAAACGAAAAAGTCATTGCTTATGCTTCAAGGCAACTTAAGGTACATGAAAAGAACTATCCTACTCATGATTTAGAATTAGCAGATGTTGTGTTTGCTTTAAAGATTTGGAGGCATTATTTGTATGGTGTGCATGTTGACGTCTTCACCGACCATAAGAATTTGCAATATGTGTTTAAATAAAAAGATCTAAATCTTCACCTAATGAGGTGGCTTTAGTTGTTAAAGGACTATGACACGAGTGTCCTCTATCACCCCGGCAAGGCTAATGTGGTGGTGGATGCTCTTAATCGGTTATCTATGGGTAGTGTTGCTCAAGTTGAGGATGGTAAGAAAGAGTTGGTTCGCGATGTTCATAGGTTGGCCCGCTTGGGTGTTCGGTTGGTGGATTCCACTAAAGGTTGTTTCATGGTCCATAATGGTTCCGATCATCCTTTGTGCATGATGTGAAGGCTAAACAAGATCTTGATCCTAATTTGGTCGAGTTGAAGGAAGCGGTGCTCAAAAAGTCCATTGAGGCTATCTCCCAAGGGGGAGACGGTGTGCTTCGATATCAAGGTCGTTTGTGTGTTCCTAATGTAAATGACTTAAGAGGACAAATTTTATCGGAAGCCCATAGTTCTTGATATTCCATTCACCCGGAAGCTACCAAAATGTACCGTGATTTGCGGGAAATCTACTAGTGGAATGGGATGAAAAAGGATATTGCAAAGTTTGAGGCTAAATATCCTAATTGTCAACAAGTGAAAGTCGAGCACCAAAAGGTGGGAGGTTTGACCCAAGATATTAGTATTCCTACTTGGAAGTGAGAAGATGTGAATATGGACTTCCTGTTGGTTTACCATGCACCCGGCGACAATATGATTCGATTTGGGTTATTGTGGATCGTATGATGAAATCAGCCAATTTCATTCCCATCAAAGTTTCTTATTCGGCGGAGGATTATTCTAAGTTGTACTTGAGAGAGATGGTTAGGTTGCATGGAGTGCCTTTATCCATTATCTCCGATCGTGGTGCACAATTTACTTCCCAATTTTGGAAATCTTTCCAAAAGGGTCTTGGTACTCGTGTTAAGCTTAGTATGGCCTTTCATCCTCATTCTGATGGGCAAGCGGAGCGTACTATCCAAACTTTGGAAGATATGTTGAGAGCTTGTGTAATTGCTTTCAAGGGTAATTGAGATGATCATTTGACTTTGATTGAGTTTACTTACAATAATAGCTACCATTCTAGCATTTCTATGGTAGGAGGTGTAGATCTCCTATAGGTTGTTCGAAGTTAGCCAAGTTGCTTTGATAGGACCCAAGTTAGTACATGAGGCTATGGAGAAGGTTCGGCTTTTTAGAGAGAGGCTGAAAATAGCCCAAAGTCGACAAAAGTCCTATGCCGATGTTAGAAGAAGAGATTTAGAATTTGATGCAAATGATTGGGTTTACTTTAAAATTTCACCCATGAAGGTTGTAATGAAATTCGAGAAGAAAGGGAAGCTTATTCCTCGTTATGTAGGCCCATATTAGATTTTGAGACGTGTTGGTAAGGTTGCTTATGAACTTGATTTGCCTAATGATTTGGCATTGGTACATCTGGTTTTCTATGTCTCATTTTTGAAGAAATGTGTTGGTGATCCGACGTCTATAGTGCCATTGGAGAATCTTGGCATAAAGGACAGTCTTTCCTATGAAGAAGCCCCGGTTGAGATTTTTGACCGGCAAGTCCGAAAGTTAAGAAATAAAGAAGTTGCTTCGGTGAAAGTTCTTTGGAGGAGTCAATTAGTTGAGGGTGCTACTTGGGAGGCCGAGGCCGATATGATGTCGCGATATCCTCATCTCTTTCCCTCCGATCCTACCTAGCTTGAGGTACCTAGTCCCTCATGGTTCATTCTTTTGGTCTCATGTGTCTTAGATATTCTCATGATTCCTCATTTATGCATGTTCATGAAGAGTCTAAATGTTGTTAAAATGAGTTAACTTGATTGATTTCTCTATGATTATGTGCATTGAATATGAGTTGCATAAAGTCTTCGTGAAATGATGTGTTGAACATACTTCAGCTTGGAGTTGATGTTTCCTCCTCGGATATGTGCATTTATGTGATTGCATTCTAAATTGGGTTGTTAGTTCTTGTTCTTACCCTCCTTATGATGTCTTGATTCCCATTTGAGGACGAATGTTCCCAAGGGGAAGATAATGTACTACCCCAGATTCAAGGGTGGAAATTTTTTAAATTTTTCTGGGTTCTGATGCCAGTGACGAGAGGCCACCTATGGTCCTTAGATGGACTGATGAACTGTAGGTGTGAACCATAAGTGGTAAGACAAAGTTTTCAAAAATGTCAAGTTTCAAAACCCCAATGACGGCCTGCCAGGATGGTCCGTCGTCCAATCAACGAGTCATAGATAGGTCCCGTAGGTCTCCTCCAGACATTGTCAAATTATTAAGCTGTAAGTCTTGACCTATGGTTGCCATGTATGGTCCATCATTTGAACTATGAGCCGTACATGGGACCCGTCGTTGCAAGAACCAAGTTGACAGTCTCTGAAAACCCAATGACGGTTGACCATTGACGGTCTGTTGATGGACTTACAGAATGTAGGTCAGACCGTCGATGGCGCCTGGCAGTTATTTTAAAAGGGGTCTTTTGGTATTTTTACCCAATGACTTATTCACTACTCTTAAGTCGGTTCCTCTCATTACCTAACACTATATAAGTCTATTCAATCCTAAAATCTACCATTTCCAACCATTTTACAAAAATTCCCCAAACCCTCCTCTCTCAAATATTTCTCTCACTAGAAGATAGAAGAAGAAGAAGGAGAAGGCAGCTTAGGGTTCAAGAAATCAAGTTTTCTTAATAAAATTGCTTAAAGAATGGAGACCCTAAGGTATGATAGTGTTCATCTATGGATCCCTTTCCTCCATGGAATCCCTAAATTCTCCAATTTTCAAGTTAGAAGTTCTCAATTGAATTAGGGGTTTTCTTCCATGTTATGGGTTCTTTGTAATGTTGATATAATTATTTGATTTATGAACTGTGAAATATGAATTGAGTTGAATTTCGTTATTTGAGATGAATCCCCATGAACCCATGTCAATTACCCCCAATTTCAAAGACTATGCTTTGTTGGTGGGTTGAATTATGAAGTGATGAATTATGTGAAATCTCTATGAACCATGCATGAATTATGATTCCTAAGCTAAGATTTTTCATGAATGAGGTTATGAATGACCTAGTGATGCTTTTAGGAAAGTAAGCATGTTCAATCAAAAACTATGATTTTACTCTATTATGTGAGTTCCTTCAATTACGGTCAAATTGACTTATCCATGGCTTTCTAAGCATGAGTTTTCATTGAATTGCATGAATTAAGAGAAATTATCATGAACCTATGTGAACACTATGATTTGAAATTATGAGCATGATGAACTATGTAAGAATGAAGTCTATGAAATTATGCATGTCTCATATGAAGTTAATGATGAATTAAGGGTGCTTTGAGATTGAAGCATCAAAGTCTATGATATGTGTATATTATGGTTGAGTTGTGAAAGGGTTTCTCACGTAATACTCCCACTATGAATTTGAAACGAACAAGAGGCGATTACCCATTTTCTTAAGGAGCTATTCTAATGAAGGGACAAAAGGCGATCACCCATGTTCCCTAATGTAGAGAAGAGGCGATCACCCATGTCTACTAATAATGAACTTATGACTAATGATAGACAAGAGGAGACTATCAATGTCTACCTATGATAATTGAACTATGTCTAATATGTGGAAATTATGCTTAGCACCGAGTGGACAGGTGGCGATTACCCATTTCCCATAAACTAAGTGTCACCATAGGATGATGGTCTATGATAGACACTAGCTAGTGGATCCACGTAAGCTATATGTTAAGTAAGGGTTCCTACCTTGGCAAGTAGGATTGCCCTATCGGTGTGGGGCTACACACTGGATTCCGTGTTGATAGATCACATGGTCTTGTATGTTGGTTAAGGCTATTTCCCACAACTAATGAACAAAAGTGTTGTTATGATGTTTCTCAAGTGAAGTAAAGATGTTTGGCTTGCTTTGATCATGGTTTATGTTTTATGTTTTCTAACCTTTATCAGGTTTAGCTTGGTCATTGCATGTTATGAAAATGTCCCATTTCAGCATGTTTTAGATGTTTCGTGCATTGCTATCATACTTGGTACTTGATTGTACTAACGCATAGTCTATCCTACATTGACTTGTTGATGTAGGGCATGGCGATTCTCGATCCACTCATGGCTAGAGCTTAGTGGAAGAATTGTGAAGACTTGGTGAGTCCTCATCCATTCGAGGACATAGCCTAGTTGTTCTTACTTTTATGTTCTTTCTTTTGACATTGTATTGGGTTACGTCCCAAACCTTATTTCTCTTCTTATGATTAGATTGGCTTGAGACATGAGATGTAGACTTCCGCTATTTTTTTCTTAAAAGCTTTGATATGACATTGTCTTTTGAACTCTTAATCTCTATGATCATGTGTATGTATGTATGCTAAGTGGCTTGTATGGGGCCTTTCGGGGCCTTGTACGCCATGTCACGTCTAGGGAATACCATGAGTCGTGACACCAGGTCAGGTTATTGCTTCTTACATGCTTATATTTTCTTGTTATAGGGAGCTAAGGTATTGTACTTTAGTTTCACCCTTGCCCTTTTCATTTAGTACTTATACTTCAGTTTTAGCTTTCTGTTTACCTCACATTATTTTGTACTGGAGCCCCTTTCCCGGGGGCGCTGCATTCATGCATGCAGGTCCTAAGCGATGACAAAACAAACCTGTCGAGTAGCACATTCGTCTATCCAGCAGATTGGCTGACTCCTTTCTTCCAGGGGTTGCCAGACTCCCAGAGGTTTGCTTGTTTTGCTTTTTGAAGATTTTGGGTAGGCTGGGGCCCTGTCCTATATAAGTGTTATATTCGTAGAGGCTTGTAGACTAATATGTTGGGTTGTATAGTCATGCTATTGGACATGTTGGCCTTGCTTTCTAGTTGGCTTATGTTTGATAACTGCTTGACATATTGTTTATATATGTACCTATTTTAATTTTCTATATATAGATCATGGTGTCTTTAATGGCCCACATAGCGTTTATGCTTCCCTAGATACCATGGTGGCCTTGACGCCCCAAACAGGCTTCTGTGCTTGTTTGGGTATTTCTTTATATAAACTGTTTGGATTAGCTATATTCTTTTTAGAGCTTTTGATAGGGGCCTTGCCGGCCGATGGCTTATTTTTAAGTCGAGATATATTTGTTTGTTTTCTTTATTGTGTGCGGCTGACATGCATTGTTAGAGAATGGTTTAGTAGGGTTGGCTCAGGCCTTAGTTTTGGCATCAGGTGCCAGTTGCACCCCTCGAGTTTGGGGTGTGAAAATCTTGGTATTAGAGCAACGCCGTATCCTAGGGAGTCTGCAAGCCGTGTCAAGTAGAGTCTTATTTATAAATGTGTTGTGCACCACATTCTGTAAGAAGGAAGCTATAGACGTCATTTAGGAAAGTTACCCTTCTTTTGCTCAAATCGTGCTATATAGTTGAGTCATATGGGTCAAGTTCTTTGAATTACGATTGTTACTGAGCTTGCACTATAGATGTGCTTAATAATTACATTGACATCTTATATATTCATGCTTTTAAATAAAACATAGGTTGTGATATCATTGATAAACTACTGAGAGGGTCAAGATATAGTCCCAAAAAGAGAATAGGCCCACAGGGTTTCAAACAGAAGCTCAAAGGGGTCTTAACATTGGTATTCAAAGAGACCACCCAGTTCACGACCATAACAATTCCAAGCTACCAGGTTAGATCACTAGTTTCAGTCTGGTTCGAGTGAAAGCTCACGAGCATTTTGCTAATAGTAGTACTTCTGGTGAAAGTAGTCAAAATCATTTATGCTACATTTTGATGTTTAAGGTATATCACATTTTGACAAATGTCCTCAAGATTCTGCAACATGCTATTTTTATGGACTGGAGGGTCATGTATAGAGATATTGCCCATTCAAGGACCGGCAAAGTCTAGGATAGAGGGCCAGATCAACAGTAGGGGCATCTACTTCAGTAGGTTCTATAGAGAGAGGGATACAGACTTCATCATGTAGAAGACGAGGTAGAGGGGGAGAATCTAGTTCTAGCGTTGGCCAGAATTGTACTTAGCATTGATGGGTCGAGAAGACTTAGAATCTTCCCAGATGTTGTGGCATAAGAGGTAGTTCGAGAGTAGAATAGTAATACAGTTATGCCAAAGGGTAAATATATTTCATATATTCAAGCGAGAAAGTTGATTGCTAAAGGCCGCATTTATCATATTGCTAGGGATTTAGATGTAGACCTAAACCTTAGACCTTATAGTCTATTCTAGTGGTTGATGAATTTCCATATTTCTTTCCAGATGATCACCATGGTATTCCTCCAGAACGAGAGATTAATTTTTCTATTGATACCTTAACAGATGTCTAGCCAATATCAATTTTTCTATATAGAATGGCACCGAAAGAATTGAAGGAATTGAAGGAGCAACTAAAAGACTTGTTAGATAAGGGTTTCATCAGGTTGAGTGTGTCATTGTGGGGTGCACCTGTATTGTTCGTACGAAAGAAAAAATGGGTTATTGTGTATGTGTCTAGACTACTAACAGCTCAATAAAGTTACTATAACTAACAAAAACCCGCTGCCAATGATTGATGATTTGTTTGACTAACTACAAAGTGCCCAATATTTCTTAAACATTGATTTATGTTTAGAGTACCATCAGGTGCGGATTTGAGAGAGTGATATTCCAAAGAAAGCCTTCAGGACCCGATATGGCCATTTCGAGTTTCTTGTGATGTCTTTTGGATTGACAAATGCCCCAACAATATTTATGGACCTGATGAACAACATATCTAGGCCATTATTAGACTTATTTGTAATTGTGTTTATTGATGATATTCTCGTATATTCATGATTAGATTCAGAGCATAGAGACAATCTCCGAGTGGTTCTTCAGGTACTTCGAGGTCAAACGTTGTATGCTAAGCTCTTGAAATTTGAATTCTAGTTGCATTCTATGGACTTCTTAGGCCATACTATATCATATTCTTGTATACGGGGTTACTTGTAGAAGATTGAGGCCCTGAAGACTTGGCCTAGATTTATGACCCCAATGGAGGTTCGTAGCTTTTTGGGGTTAGCAAGTTATTATTGGAGGTTCCTAGAGGGATTATATTCACTTTCAGCACCATTGACTAAGCTAACACAGAAAGCACCTAAGTTTCAATAGACCACAACATGTGAACAAAGCTTTCAATAGCTAAAAGATAGATTCACTTCAACCCCAATTTTGACCTTGCTAGAGGGTCCAGAAGCCTATGCGGTGTATTTGGATTCTTCAGCCAACGGTTTGGGTTGTGTTCTAATGCAACATGGTAAGGCAATTGCTTGCGCTTCTAGATAGCTAAATAAGCATGAGAAAAACAACTCAATCCATGATTTAGAGTTGGCCGCAGTTAGTCGTTCCTTGATGATTTGGAGGCATTACTTATATGACATGCATATAGATGTCTATACAGATAATAAAAGCATCCAGTACATTTTCAAGCAAAAGGAGTTGAATCTACAACAATGTCGATGGCTCGAGTTGAAAAAAAGATTAGATGTGGACATTCTGTAACATATAGGGAAGGCAAATGTAGTAGAGGATTCCCTAAGTGTCAATGGGCAGCTTATCATATTTGTGAGTGGAGAAGCGGGAGATAGCCCAAGAACCTCATCGACTAACTAACTTGGGGTGAGGTTGTTAGGTTTTTATAAAAAGGTCACGATTTGGGGCATAACCATATCATCTCTAGTTGTAGAGGTGACGGCACAACAACATGAGCATCCTATCTTTGACCACCTCAGGGGCAAGGCTAAGCAACAGGACTCTTTAGCCTTTAATATAGTAGAAGATGAAATCCTTTGATATGGACATCGATTGTGTGTTCCAAATTTTGTAGGTTTTCGAATGTAGATTATGGTAGAAGCACACTATTCTCGATATTATATTCACCCAAGTTCTACGAAGATGTATTACAATATTAAAGAAATTAGCTGGTGGCCTGGGGTGAAGAAAGATATTGTTGAGTTCCTAGCACAATGTCCTAAGTCAGTAGGTGAAGGTCGAGCACTAGAAATCTAATGGGCCGACTTAAGAGATACCCATTCCATTTTGGAAGTGGGAGGAAAAAAATATGGACTTTGTTACAGGTTTTCCATGCCTGTGATAGAAATTTGATTCTATTTGGGTAATTATCGACAGGCTGATAAAATCATCCCATTTCTTGCCGGTCAGGACCACATATTAAGCTAAGTATTATGCAAGACTATATATTAGAGAGATTGTTAAATTGCATGGTGTCCCTATATCAATTAGTTCAGACAAAAGGCCACAGTTTACACAATATTTCTAGAAATATTTGTAGAAGGGTCTGGGAATGCAGGTAAACCTTAATACCATATTTCATCCTCAAACTAAAGGCCAAGTTGAGCGTACTATCCGTACACTCGAGGATATGTTACGGGTGTGTGTGCTAGATTTCAAAAGAAATTTTGATGATCATTTTCCATTTATCGAGTATGCTTATAATAATAGCTATCATTCTAGTATCGGTATGGTGCCTTATGAGGCTTTATATGAAAAGAAATGTAGATCCCCTCTTGGTTGGTTCGAGGTTAGAGAAGAAGGATTGTTTGGACCAGACTTAGAGCAATATATCATGGAGTAGGTTAAGTTAATTTGAAAGCGGTTGTTGACAACTCAAAGCCACCAAAAATCATACGTGGATGTTAGGTGGCAAGACTTAGAGTTTAATGTTGATGATTGGGTCTTTCTAAAAGTTTTGCCTATGAAAAGGTTATGAGGTATGGGAAAAAGGGAAAGTTGTGCACTAGGTACATTGAGCCTTATCGCATCTTGCAACGGATAGGCCAATTTTCCTATGAGCTAGAGTTACCTTAAGAGTTAGAGGCAGTACACCCAGTTTTCATGTTTCTATGTTACAAAAGTATATTGTAGATCAAACATTTATAGTGCCAACAATAAATGTTCAGATTTCAGAGGAGCTATCTTATGAAGAATTCCCTATTTCCATAGTAGTTCTCTAAATAAGAAGATTGTGAAATAAGGATATAGCTTCTGTAAAAATGTTGTAGCAGGTCGTAATGTTGAGGAGCTGACATGGGAAGCTGAGGAGGACATGAAGCGAAATATCATGTATTGTTTGTTCCTTCAAATGAATAGACTAGCATTTAAGTATATGAGGTATGTTACTTATGCGCTATATGATTTTGTGTATTTTTTCTATGATGCCATAAATATAATCATCATGCGAGGACGAATGTCCTTAAGGGCGGAAGGATGTGACACCCCGCCCATTTGAACGTTGAAATTAACTCATACTTTTTGAATAAGACTAAGACTACCTACCATATTAGGAAGGATGTTATGTGAGTTTTTTTCAGTGCACTAATTTTGCATGTTAAGTTTAAAATTCAAGGAAGTTGGGAAATAAAAGTCGATAGAAGTTATTGTAAATGTCGTTAAGGAATTCTCTGTAATTTAGGGTCATATGTCTTAGAAATTTTCTCCTAATACATAAGGAGTTAGAATACCCATCACCTATCAAATCGAAGGTCTACAAGTCTAGTTTCCAACACACTAAACTATTTTCCCATACGACTTAAGAATTAAGAGATATGCATATTTTTGTGAAACTGTGCAAGAAGACACCTCAAAGAGGGTCCTAGCCCTAAGCCGGTTATTCTTTAAATACACCCATATCCTTCTTTTTTTCATTAGAACTGATGCAAAAACCTAGAAAAATCAGAACTCAAGCTACTAAATCCTCCATGGGTGTTGATTCTTTCAACTCAGAAGCTTAACGGAAGTTGCTCTACGTCACGAGCTCATCATTGTGGTATAGTTTTCTTGCCGATTTAGGCTCCGATTGTTATATCTGCAAGGAAGCAGAAACTTAGTATTATTATTTCATACATTTTGGTCGAGGTAAGCTTACTTTCACAACCCTCCTTCGTAATTCCATGTCCTAGCATCATTTTTATTGATTTTTGAGCCACATAGTGGTGTTTTCATATTGTAGTTGTGGGAGGCCCCTTTGTATTATTTGGTTTCACTGTTACTGTTGTTTATTGATGGTGTTAAGGTTCTGGATGTTATTTGGGGTTGGTTTGATTCTTATTAGAGTTGGGTACGATGGTTGTTGGATTGAACAGCATGAAGTACGCCTCGTTATGTTGCCTCGGGACCTTGTCGCTCCTTCGAGATGTTGTTGGTATGTCTTCAATGGATTTAGCTACTGATTATTGTTTTTAATGGCCTCATTTTATTGTTTGTACTTGGCTGGTCACGAGTGTGGAAATAGCACCTTATTGATTAGTCATGGCTCATTCTTTCAACGTTGTCGATTTCCATGTTCTTGCATTACTTTTGGTTGGGCAAGCTTAATAGAGACACCTTTTGGGCTTTGGTTGAAAGGTATGTTTAGGCTATTATTTCTCTTTTGGCATGATCCTAATGGCCTAAGCTTGCTATGGCCTATATATTGTCATTATCTACCCTACAACCTTATCCTATTGAATCGACTACAACCATATGATATAATGTCTATCGGTATCACTCTACTCCTTGCTTAGTGGCCTAGAAAAGCATGTTATGATTATGTTTTGATTAATTATGGTTACTTGTAATTGTTGTGATATTTTATCGTCTAGCTTTCGCCTATGAGCTTGTTTTGGGCTCAGCAGACACTGACACTACAGGGTTCTTTAGCATACAAATTGATTCTTATACTGAGCTTATAGGCCAGTTAGACCGAGCCTATGGGCTAGGTAGACAGAGCTTACGAGCTGGGTAGACAAAGCCTACGGGCTGGGTAGACCAACCCTATGGGCCAGGTAGACCATGACTACGGGCAGGGTAGGTTGTACCTATGGGGCAGCATATATGTATTGTACCACAAAGCCTCATATTTGTGTTGATTCATGGCACATGTACATTAAGACAGTTCAGATCATATTATCATTGGGATCCATGTAAGGGGGATAATATGGGTATTTAGTGACTGTTTGTACTCGTTAGGACCTATAAAGATTGTGTGTTGTCTGTACCTTCTGAGCTTATGGGGGCAAGATGAGTTTATTGCTTGTTACGTGCTTACATTTTCTTGCTATAGGGAGCTAAGGTATTGTACTTTGGATTAACCCATGCCCTTTTCATTCAGTACTTATACTTCAATTTTAGCTTTAAGTTTACCTCACATGCTCGGTACATTATTTTGTACCAATGCCCCTTGCCTAGGGCACTGCATTCATGCCTCCAGCTCCTGAGCAATGACAAGACAGACCTGTTGAGTAGCACAGTCGTCTATCCAGCAGATTGGCTGACTCCTTTCTTCCAGGTGTTGCAAGAATCCAGAGGTTTGCTTTTTTTGCTTTTTGAATATTTTGGGTAGGCCGAGGCCCTGTCCTATCAAAGTGTTATATTCGTAGAGGCTTGCAGACAAGTGTGTTGGGTTGTATAGTCACGTTATTGGACATGTTTTCCTTGTTTTCTAGTTGGTCGATGTTTGATAGATGCTTGACATATTGTTTATATATGTACGTATTTTAAGTTTCTGTATAGAGCTCATGGTGTCTTTGATGGCCCACACAGTGTTTATACTTTCCTAGATACCATGGTAGCCTTGACGACCCAAACAGGCTTTTGTGCTAGCTGGTTATTACTTTATATAAATTGTTGGGAGTAGTTATTTTCTATGTAAAGCTGTTGAGAAGGGTCTTGCTGGCCGATGGCTTATTTTTAAATCGAGATATACTTGTTTGTTTTCTCGACTGTGAATGGCTGACATTTGCCGTTAGCAAGTGGTTCAGTAGGGTCGGCTTAGGCATAAGTTTTGGCATCAAGTGCTAGTTGCGCTCCTCGAGTTTGGGGCATGACATGCATTCGGTGAATTTTTGAAGGATTTAAAGCTCACCGAAGAGGCCTGAACGGATACCAAACCTGAAAGCTGATTCGGCGAACTCGATGGAGTCCACATAATGTACTTCAGCGGATCACCATTTGACGCTCAAATCGCCTAAGTTGATAGTATACATTATCACATTTTTCCAGCTTGAAAGGCGGACAACAATGAATCTGCTTTATGCTTTCAGCGGATCACTATTATGGTTTTTGCATAGCCTATGATTTTTGTATCGCCTAATTCCTACTTTACAACACTTTGACTTCCTTTAAACCTGCACTCACAACACACGTTATTGAAAGCAATAAAACAAAAGTATAACTTGGGTTGCCTCCAAGAAGGGCCTTATTTAACATTGTGGCACGACACAGTTCTCACTTCCTCAACATTCATTTTTGGGATTCAGGACGGTGTCACTAGTCCATGTTCCCTTTTGCCTCAGATTAAGATTGGTGGAGATCTGGCACATCTGAGTCTCCAGATGTTTAATAGACACTGAATGGGAGGTCACTGTTTGAGATAAGGTGGAGAAGTCATTTTTCAATTCTTTCAACACCTTGTCGGACCCTTCAACCATGTTGAAGATCCTTGTGAGCATTTCCTCGGTTCGGTTTCCTTCGGGATCAGCTGCTTCTTTTGGTCATGAACAATCATGGGGAGGAATATACCTATCTTTTTCAGCCTCCCTGTCTCTCTAACTTCCACCTCTCCAATCGTTCCAACCACTATCTCGCTCCTTGTTCAAACCTGGGTTCCTACCCTGTCGTTGATAGTTTGGGTGAGAACACCCCATTTGGTTTCCCAAATATTGTACTTCCTCATAGTATAATGCCTCAAACTTGCCATCCTCCTGGCACTGCGCACTATTTTTTCCAACAGCATTCACTGATTTCAAACAACCTTCCATTACATGTTTAGATAACAAATCAGGTTGGGTCATAATTTTGGCCATACTTTTATTTCGCTCATGGTCCTTCTCAATTTGTTCTTTGCTCATGCTCAGTTGTTTAGTAGACACTTGGTCCTCTCTAGTATGCCATGCTTGGTTGACTTTGGTCATATCATCTAGCAACAACGTTGTAACTTTCTACGGTTATCTCATTAATCCACCTTGGACAAGTTGACCAACCAAACCTTTATTGATTGAATCAAGAATGCAATAGAAGTATTGCAGAAACAAATTGTCTCAAACACCATGTGTTGGACATTACAAGAGTAATTTCTTGAATCGCAACCACATCTCATGTAGAGGTTCACCTCCAATTCTTTTGAAATTTTTTATTTGGATCCTAAGTTTAACCATCCTCAATGGAGGAAAGAATCTCTCCTAGAAAGCTTCAGTCAACGCTTCCCAAGAAGTAATCGAATCATTTGGCAATTCCGCCAACCATTTTGTAGCTTCTTCCGTCAAAGAGAACGGGAATAACCTCAACCTTATGGACTCTTATGAGATGTTCTTGAACACAAATGGCCCACATATCTCCACAAAATTCCAAAGGTGTTCATGGGGATCCTTATGAGCTAATCCCCGAACATTCCTCTCAATTGGAGCAATTGTAGCATTGTTCCGGTCACATGAAAAATTGACATCCCTGCTATGGGAGGTATCCAGATGGCTCCTGTAATTTGAATAATTTTCACATGCATATCATTCAAATTACCCATGTTTTCATTTTGCTCGTAGTAACTATCGTTGTAACTACCGTGATTTCTCAAATGGAATTATTAGCCATCATTCCCTGGCAATAGCGCCATTTTTTATAACACTCAAACTACTCTCTAAAAAAAATCCAAAGAGTAAGTGATCATCGTTAATATAAATACCCAACTAAGAGTCAAGGATAAATCCCACAGAGAATGATACAAGGTAAGGAATTCTATCAAGAAATTGAGATTGTAAATTACTTCATCTATAGCAATAACAACAATGGGTGGATGATTCCACCAACTTTATAAAAAAGATTTTTGTTTCAAAAGTCACAATTAAACTAAAATTTTAGAAATTCAATCCATTAACAAGTAATCTAGGGGTGCGGGGATTGGAAATTGATGTCACATAGGGGTAATTGTGTTTCTCTATAGTGATGAACACTCATGGATAGGCTGGTTCATCTTCAATGACACTAATTTTCTTTTGATCTCATAGCGTCAATTCATATAATCACTTTTCGTTCTCATCTATTTGCATGACTAAACAACCCAATACCTTACACTATTCTCTCTTTCAATGCACAAATAAGGTAAATAGATTCAACCCACAACCTCTATTTTCAAGCAAGTTACAGACATGAAATCTCAATTGCAAGTATCGAACTAATTACCAAGTCCAATAAATATCTTCCAAGTATCAATCGGAGATCGAAAGTAGGAATTAAGTTTGCAACCTTAACCCATAAATTAATTCCATGCTAATTAGTCAAAATCCATGTATGATCAGCAACAAAACAGAGCATAACACAATACCCACTACATTAAATCAACACCCAACCCTATATTTGCACCCCTAGATTTTGGAGTTTTAGCCACCCATCACAAAGTGTAAAGAAATTATACCTTTCATGAAAGAAGCCATGGGTAACATGAAATTAAGCAATTACAAGACTTTCCCACTTAGAATTCAACTTCAATATTTCAATTTCAAGAGAAAAGTTGAAAACCCCAAAAACTATAAGTGTTCTTCACAAAGTAAAGTGTTTCTCTCTCTAAAAGATTCAAAACTCTCTTAAAATTTTCCGACCTCCTTTTTCCCCCTCTTTTGGGTTATTTATAGTTTTCCAAAATTTTGCCCAAAACTCAATATGTGACCATTTAGGCAACCTTAGTAGGGCTCACCGAGCACATTCAGTGAATCATTGTTTGCTCCTTAGCTCGCCTTTATCTTGCTTCGGGCTACAAGAGTTTGAACCTCAGTCGGTGAGCTTGTTTGAGTCTTCCTTTTACATTCGGTGGATCATCGAGTACCACCTTTGTTAGCCTTTTAAGCATTCATTTTTTTTCCAAGGCATGTCGCCTTCAGCGATGATCAACAAGTTCACCCTTTGCAACCGGCGTATCGCCGTTCCTCTTTGAGTTCGCCGACCTTCCTTAATTAATTCAAATGTTAAACGCTGTCAATTTGGGTGAGGTCATGCTAATTGGGCTATCCGCCCTTCTTGTAAGGTGATCAACAATGTGGAATTTATACTTCTTTTTATGTTTTTGGCCATTCTTTCACACATTTATCTTTGCCTTGTCATTTAGCATTCATACCTGCAAATCATCAAAATATAATTAGAATAGGACATAATTAGGCATTAAGGATACTAATTTTTCAACTAAATAGGCCTCAAATAAGTGTAAATCTACCACTCATCAATGCCCCAAAAAGCTTCTAACACCCTTTACAGATATGTGGTGATAACTTTTCAATCACCTCGATCTTTGCTTTATCAAACTCAATACCTTTGCAAGAGATCCGTGGACCAAGAACTATACCATCTTTGACCATAAAGTGACACTTCTCCAAGTTTAGCATAAGATTGCATTCTTCACATCATTTCAGAACATCACCTAGATGATCCAAGCAATCATTGAACAAGTCACCTACCACAAAAAAATCATCCATAAACACCTCTATAGTGTCTTGCGCCATGTCCGAGAAATTGGACATCATACAATGCTAGAAAGTCACTGGTGCATTATACAACCCGAATGGCATCCTCGTAAAAGCAAATGTCCCGTAGGGGCAAGTAAAAGTAGTCTTCTCTTGGTTCTCCAGTGCTATAGAGATCTGGTTATCGCCCGAATACCCGTCTAGAAAACAGTACCAACCCTTTCCAGCGAGGCGATCTAACATTTGGTCCATGAACGACATAGGGTAGTGATCTTTCTCTATCCATGCATTTATCTTGAGACAGTTCATGCAAACTCTCCAACTAGTAATAGGCCTCATCAGGATAAGCATTGTTTGCATTAGGAACACAGTGCTTCCTCCCTCCTTCGGCACAGATTGAACTGGACTCACCTAATTACTTTCGGCATCGGATAAACTACTTCAGCATCTAACCACTTGATAATTTCTTTCTTAACCACTTCTTGCATTGATGGATTTACTCTTCTCTAGTGCTTAATACTAGGTTTTCAATCTGGCATGAGTTGGATCTTATGAGAACATAGCCCCGATGGAATACCTATAATGTCAGCAATCATCCATCCAATCGCTCTTTTAAAATGCTTCAACATTGATATCAAAGTTGCTACTTACCTGTCGTTCAAATCAGCAGCAATAATGACTGGTAGAGTATTTTCTTGGCCCAAGAACACATTTCGCAAATGAGATAGGAGAGCCTTTAATTCAATATTCGAAGGCTCATCAATAGATGGTTTTGCAGGTGGAGTTTCTCTGTTTTTCAGGTCTAAGTCCAGCTTCTTTGGAGGGCGACGAGTGTAATCTTCCCCATCAAGCGCGGCCACTATCTCATCATACCCCTCAATGAACTCTTTATCAAAATTCATGTTCACGTACGCTAATGCTTCAACACCTAATCTTTCTTCAGTTGATACTTCTGATTTCTCCTTAATAGTCCAATTCACAACGGACACTACTTTAAGATCACTTTGATGCTTCAATGATTTAGAGATGTCGAATGTTACTTCTTCATTATTCAATCAAAATTTCATATGCACTCTCTCCATATCAACCAATGCATGCCCATTAGCAAGAAATGGTCTCCCTATGATGATAGGCACTTCAAAGTCTACCTCACAGTCTAAAACCACAAAATCTGCTGGAAATATGAATGCCTCCACTTTAACTAGAACATCTTGCAAAACCCCAATTGGTTTCTTCACAATACGATCATCCATAAGTAGCCGCATTACAGTTGGTTGAGGGCTCCCAAGCCCAACTTTTTGAACACAGACAGCGGCATCAAATTAATGCTAGCACCCAAGCCACATAGGGCCTTAGCAAAGTGTAATACTCCAATAGTGCATGCAATAGTGAACACTCCAGGATCCTCTTTCTTTTGCACTAATGATCTTGTAGCAATGGAACTTCAATTCTGCAACTCATCGTCTCCTTCAAGACTGACTGCCTTCTTTTTGGTCACTAGATCTTTCATGAATTTAGCATATTCCGACATTTGTTCTAGGGCTTCAATCAAGGGGACGTGAATCGAGAGTTATTTCAACATAGAGATGAGTAAATATTTCCCTTCCTCTATTTTCTTGACCAATCTTTGGGGAAAAGGAGGCGGAGGTCTTAGAATAGGAATGATCTTTTGAGTAATCTCTACTTCTTTCTCAGTGTAATCTTCAGACTTTTCTACTTCTTCAACTTTAGCCTCTTCCTATTTCTTTGAACTTTGCATTTCAGTCGACATAGTAGGGTCAATCCTCTATTTTCCACCTCATGTAGTAACTGCCATGCAATGCCTATCATTCTTCGAGTTTTGGATAGTATTGCTTGGAAGTATTCCCTGCTGACATGGATTCACAGACGAGGATAGTTGACTCAAATGTTGCTCAATTTGTCTAATGGAGACTGCATGTGATTCTACCTTTTGCCCAATGTTTGATAGATCAATCCGCATCTCTTTCACATTATGGTATGTCAAGTTGAACCTTTTCATCATCTTAACCATCATATCCTCAATGCGACCCAAACTTGATCCTCCATCTCAATTTACTGGTGGGACATATGGGCCACTCCTATCATTTCTATTATTATACCCAGTCTAATTGTAGTTATTGTCATGATTGTAGTTCCCTTCTCAGTTGTAACTGCTAAAGTTCTGACCTTGGTGCCAATTATCCTGATTAGACACTTGGGCATTGGTCTGGAAACTCCCCGTCTGATCATTCACCAATTTGGCATCTTCCAAGTATATAAACTCGTCATGAGGTGGAGCTCTATTCTGATAGTTCACTGCATTATATTTTTCAGCACTTCCACTTCTATGCTTCAACACCAAACCAACCTCTGTACTCAACTGTTCTACTTCTTGACAAAGATCACTATTTCCTTTGTTATGAGTTTCTTGAATAGAAAATGTACTCTTTGTGGTTATTGTACCTCTAGCGCTCCATGCCTTATTGATTTTAGTAATCTTTTCTAGCTTCTCTATTATTTGCTGAAATGTGTTAGCTCCGTTTGATCCTCCAGAAATACTGTCCAACATCACTTTACCATTGACATCTAATCCACTGTAAAAGAACTCCTTGAGTGATTCATCATCAATTTGGTGATTTAGAACACTCCTCATATAGCCGGTGAATCTTTCCCATGCATCACAAACTGACTCCCCAGGTGTATTCACAAAGTTATGGATTTTATCTTTAAGCTTCAACTTCTTTGACACCGAAAAATATTTATCTAAGAACACTCTCTGCAGCTCATCCCAAGTGGTGATAGAGTTATATGGAAGCTCAGATAACCACATGGTAGCGTCACCTGTCAATGATAGTAGGTATACCCTTAACCCAATCACATCCATGTCTAGATCTGGTCTTCCCACACTACTCTTACAAACATGGGTTACTTTACTCAGATAAGCATATGGGTCTTTAGACGGAAACCCAACAAAAAACCCTCTGGATGTAAGCATTTGCATCAGACTGCAAGTGATAACAAACGTTTGATCAAGTAGCAACGGAGGCACTACAATAGCACTCGCCGATCAAACAACACTATGGTCAACCATGTAGTTATTACGCACATTGGGTGTTGGTTGATTTTGCAGGATCGCAGGATTATTCTAATTGCTTATTTGATTTCCTGTTAGACCACCATGAAGTGGGAGTTGGGGTTCCTGATCCCCATATCCAATTGGATTATCATCTATTCCCAAATTCTGGCCACGTCCAATGTTGGCCATTTTACACAGTGTTTTTCTTAGTTCTTTATTGTAAGGGGTCAAGGGAATGCCTTGACTTCGTGTACATGGCATTGACGTCGAACCAGACCTATAAGAAACAAAAACAAAAGAAAACGTAAATCAGGAAATAATTGACTAATAGTGCAATAACAAAATTAGTCTAATCTAAAAGCCTTATTCCCCGGCAACAGCGCCAAAATTTGATACGCCCAAATTACACCTCCTTAAAGAAGTATAAGCAGTTGTTGTCAAATAAAGAACCTAAAAAGGTTAGAGCCGATCCCACGGGGAATGAGATCTAGACTCTAGCTAATTTACTATTGATTGTACTCTTAGTCAGATTACTTCCATAAAAAGGGTTTTTGTAACATAAAAGTAATATTGATTTAGTTGAATAACAAGTACCCAAGTAAATAGGATTAAAGTTTTGTTATGTCAATAGAAGATGAAACTAGGGTGTATGTGCTCCCCACAAGTTCTTAAGACAGTAAACCTTATAATAGTAACCCTTATCTATTATTTAATATGCAAAGTTGGTAAGTTAGGTAGCTCCTAAGTGATTGGTCATCCAAATAGGAAATTTCACATGCAACTTGGTCGGTCTATGGGTGTATGCTTTACTAACCCTTACCCTTGACCCCAGATTAGCCTTCACACTCTAGGTTTAGGCTATTAGATGGCAGATTATCATGCCAAATCTCCGTTGTTTAATCTTTATTCCCATTCGTTACTTCCTTGGTCGGGAAAGTAGTAATAAGGCAGGTTCTAATGTTGGCCACAGTTAAAAAGAAATTAAAATGAAGAGATCAACAATACATGCATAAACAATATTCAAGAATTACATAATTATTAGGTCTACATTGTTAATTACTCATGGTTCCCACAACCCTAGTTGTGGATTTAGCTACTAATACTTGTATTATCACAATTCAGAATAAGTTTGTTAAAATAAATTATGAACTTACAAATAGAATAGACGAAATCTGAAATCTTGAATTGATGAACAAAAGCTATATTATAAACCAACAATTCAAGAATTAAATGGACAAAAGTGTTCACAAATTAATTCTCAAAGCCAAAAACAAAGATATCAAATTGTCTAACTCACAAAAAATGAAAAATACAACTAATACTTACAGACATCAAATCCTAAATAAAGTCGAAAAAGGAAATCTCAGAAAATTTGATTTGGAAGACGATCCTACGATTTGGTCCTACGAATCTTAAGAATTCCTATGGTTCGTAGGAACCTTCCATCAAACAGCAACTGTATTTCTTAACTTCTGGAATTTTCTACGGGTATGTTCTACTACCCGTAGAACTTTGCACGACCCATCCTGGCTTTCCGTCATTCAAGTACTGGAGCTTAAAATTTTTGAACTTTTCCACGACTTGTTTTCACATCTTGTAAAAGTTCCTATGGCTCATCATTTGGTGTAGTCGTTTTACACCTAGCTCCAATTTACATTGCCTCGGTCCACGACTCATTCCTACGGCTCGTAGAAAAGTCTACGACTTGTAGGTTGAGTTGTTAAAACCCAAAAGTCTTGTTGCTTCAACTCTTTTCATCTCGACTGTTCCAAAACATATTTTCTTGCAAAACACATACAAAATACCATCAAGTGTACTAATAAATGCTTAAGACACACACAAAACTCCAAGTTTAAAGCAACAAAAGTACAGTAAATCCGTGCTACATAAGATACTCACGGTGGACTTGAAGGAAGCCCCAACTCTGGCTGCTCTGAACACGTAAGATTTGGTTGAGAAAGTCAACCCTCTCATGAACATGTGGACTCTCTCCGCCTCATTTGGAAAAATGTTCATAGCATGCCTGGATAGCTCACAGAAATGGGCCTCATACTTTGTAACAGACAAGCTACCCTGTCTCAAGTCCTAAAATCTCAAACGACTCTCCTCTCTCACGCTCCAAGGAATGAAGCGGTCCTGAAAAGCACTGCAGAATGTATCCCACTCTGCCAGACAAGATCCAACTGGTTTAGACCTCACATAATTCCTCCACCACTCTCTAGCGAGGCCACAGAGTGAAAGTGAAACAAAATGAACACCGCAAGTATCAACCAAACCTACTGCCTCTAGCATCTCATGACACAAGGTCAATAACTCATGAGCATCCTCACTTTTACCACCCTGAAACTTTCATGGTTTCATCTTGTGATACCTCTGATAGCACTGCTGCTCAGCCCTGTTAGAATAACCTTAGGAGCAATTAGTGCACCAACATCCGGTGTAGGAACCACTATTGGCTTACCCACCAGATCATGAATAACTGGATCGTGCTACTAACCTGGGATCTGTGCCCCCATTCCCATCTGAGAACCATGTGGTATACCTACCACACTACCCGAAGAAAAGCTCTCTAGTATACCCAACATCCTCAGCAAAGTGTCTAGAAACAAAGGAGCTGTAAACTCAGGAGGAACCAGGTCCTCAACAAGATCAACCTGTGGCTCAGAAGAGACCTCTCTAGCTTGGCCTATAGCTGGTACCGCTCCACAGGCATGACCTCTAGCTGTTCTACTCCACAAGCACGGCCTCTAGCTCGAGCCCTGCCCCTACCCCTAGTTGGGGTCTGAGTAACTGCCTCAGGGACTACCTCTCCTATACCACTAGAAACAGAACCTCTAGTCCTCGACATCTACCAAAACAATATGTGTAAACTCAGTACTAGCAAAGGTAACCACGCACGATAAGAAAGATTGAATAAAAAGAAGTATCCTAATAGTCGTCATAGCCTCTCAAAGATAAGTACAAATGTCTCTATATCGATCATCGAGATTCTACTTAGACTTAGCTTATCCACACATGAGACCTATGAACTTGGGGTTCTGATACCACTTATTACGACCCAAAAATGGACGTGATGGTACTCATATAATTCCACCAAGATAAGTCAGCCTCAACCCGACAATATGAAAGAAAAGAGGAAAGTAATACAAGGATAACATAAGAGGAAAACTTAGTCCTTCTAATATAACCCCAAAACCTAGTTGTCACATGTACAAGCCTCTAACATAATAATATAGAATTGAAAGATACGTATAAGTATCAATGTCTTTGTCTCTAGAATAGAACAAAGCATAAAAAGGAACAAGAGGGGCCGTCGGGATGACAAGCAACTACCTCTCAATGTATCCTTTGATAGCCTCGAGAATAGATGAAGAAGAAGATCACATGGGTCTGGGATCGGAACCTACAAAAGTGTAGAAGCAAGGAGTGAGTACCAAATAATACGGTACTCAACAAGCAACCTACTAAACAAAGCAAAACTATGCTAGAATATGAGTACTCATTTCATCCCAACCGAACCTCCTTAAACTACAAACTGCATAGAAATCAGCCCAACCTAATAGTTCTACAATGCACAATTCACAAGGCTTAATAATCATAGTCCCAAAGTCACAATTCAACAACCAACAAGTATCAAGTATGTCAATCATAAGTAGTATCAAGTAGTTTGTTCTAAGTAGTTTTAGCTATTCTGTATACTCGTCGGGCTTATGGGGGTTTGTTCAGGTTTTTACTTAAACTTGTCACGAGTGCACCTCATGGGCTTAGGGTGTCCTGTTAGCTTTTAGCTAGTTGTTATATATTTCATTTCAATTCCTTAGTTAGTAGTGCATTTCTTTAAGACTTCTTCTCTTTGACCTCTGTTGTGTTAAATTCTTGTATTTCGTATTGTCTTTACTTTTCTTACCCAGAAGGCCTATGATGCATACTGAGTACATGTCATTTTTGTACTCATGCTACACTCAGTATCTGTTTCATGATGAAAGTCCGAGCACTAGCTATCAACATAGAGTTTGAGCCAACAATTGAACTATTCGTAGGTGAGAGTGAGCACATGACGTTCTAGATCATAACTATCTCCATATGTATCTTGTTGATGAGACAAGTCTGTATGTTTTTGGTCCTCTTTTGAGACTTTTACTCTTTTTGTAGTAGCTCTCTACTTGTGACTTTCAGGTTCTGGGAGGCATCTTTTGATTTGAAGTATATATTGGTTTTGCTTCCTCTATTTCTCATCTTTATTCTATTAAATTATTATTTCCACATGTTTTTCACCTTATACCCTTTACATGGCATTCTAGGTTATGGGTTGGCTTACCTATTGGTTGGTTATAGTTGGTGCCATCATGAATCGAGAAATCAGGTCGTGAGAGCATTCTGGCATCTAGTGCAAGAACAACGGTATGTGTAAAATGAAAGAAAAAGAGTTTGAATACAGTATACTAATGAGTAAAATGTGATACTGTCATTTCTATATTAATCTTACATCGCAAAGTGTATGAAATCAATAAAAAAATTATCGAATATTATGGAGAGAAGTTCTTCATCTACATTTTAATTTTTAGTTGTCCAAGAACATGGTTTCTTAAAATATTTAAAATGTGCAGGTTTGTGGCTTATGATAAAGTTAATACCATCTCGCAATGGGAAAAGTATCTTATAACGTTTATTTACTATTCCACTTAATATTGTTATGTGTATTTGCTTCTTAGTAAGGATGAAGCAATAGACTCATTTAAGCAATATAAGAAAAAGTGGAAAATCAATTGAATAAAAAGACAAAAATTATAAGAAGTGATAGGGGTTAAAAGGAAAAACCAAACATTAGAAAAGATGATGAATGCTTTATTATTAATTTTTGGTTTCCCACAATGCTTGTGTAGGTGTCACGACTTAAAAGTCTTAGGTCATGATGTCACCTACAAATATCCCACCACTAGGTAAGCCAAATCCATAGCCTAGAACCAGAAGCAAAAGGCTATCACGTGGAAGAGAAACACACGGAAATCGAAGAACAAATATCAAAATAAACACAGACACATAACCCCAATTTTTATTTCACCACAATTAGAAAATAGACAGGAAGGTAAGTTGGCATGTATTGGTATGAAAACCCCAAATCAACACAACATAAGCAATATGGGATAGAAGAATGAAATAATACCTATACTAGCGATATCTGGAGCCTCGGCCCTCAGGTTGCCTATAGAGGCACATAACTGATCGCGTTAGATCCCAAGCAGAGCATCCTCTCTACCACCTTCAATACCTAGGGTAACACCTCTAATCGGAGGTGCTACAAACCCAAGAGAGTGACCTAACAAAGCCGATTGCATCGTGGCTTTATGTAGGGAATACTCTCTAAATCGATAGCCAATCTCCCACAATCACAGCATATCCTGATAGCACTAGTCCAGGGAGTAACACGATATGACCATGTCTGAATGACAAACTAACGTATAGGGCAATCTCTGAAATAGTGCCCAAGCTCACCACATGTGAATAAACCCACATGGGCTAAAGTCTAGTGTGAAGAATCTTCTGAGCTGCCCTGGCAACCTCTGTCATACTGAGGACCATCTCTACAACCCTGGCGACCACCCCAGTTGACTTAATTGGGGCCCTAAGGCCTAAACCTAGTGAGATGACTCAATTTATATATAATGGATCCTAAAATCTGAATGCCCAGAATACAAACCACTAGAAGCATGACTTAAACTATCTCCATCGCGGTTACCATAACCTACCTCAGGACCACCTGGAGCCTGAGGTGCTACCGCTATGAGTCTGATAGGTCGAGATTGATAACGACCTCTATCGAGATTTGTAATACCCCAAGCTTCCAAAGAATTTAATTGCAACATTTAAATGAAGTAAGTGACCTACGGAGGCCACCTACGGGCCATAGATGGAATGACGGGCCGTAGGTGGGGACCGTCGATGAGACTGTAAATCTTTAGGATTTCTAAGTTTCTGAACTTTGACCTACGGAGTAGCAGGACGGGTCGTAGAGCGATTGACGGTCCAAAGCTAAGACTCGTAGGTGTCCCCCAGACTTAGTTTGAATTTTGACTCAGAAGGCTGACCTACGACTTCAATGTACGGTCTGTTAATGGACCTAAGAGCCGTACATTGATGTCGTCATTGTAGGTCCCCTAAATATAGTTTCTTAATCTTTTGACGAAAGGATAGTACGGTCCATCATCTGACCTACGGACCGTTGGTTCCCTCCGTCGATTGGCCCTGACAATTTTTAATTAAGAGTTTTTTGGTCTTTTCCCTAATTGTTTACCTATTAAGATAAGTCGGTTATACCCTTAATCTAAAACCTATAAATACTTTCTAAGCCTAATTCCTCTCATTCTAATTCATTCCTAAACTCTCCTCTCTCAAATATTTCTCTCTCTAAAAAGAATTCTCTCAAGCTTCAAGGAAGAAGAAAGCTAGGATCCTCCATTGAAGGCCATCAATTTTCTTCAAATCTTAAGGGCTTTGTAGAGGTATGATAGTGTTCACCATTAGGAGTTATTTCCTCCAATGGGTCCTCCCTCTTCTTCATGATTTTCAAAGGTTTACTCAAACCGAATTGAATTAGGGTTTTGATCAATCATTGTAGGTTCTTCAATTATGATTTAAATTATTGAATTTATGATTTGTAGTGCACAATGTAGCGTGATAAAGTAACTTAGTGCATGAATTAGCGTAAATTACATGATTTGATGTAAAAATTGTATGAATCCCTATGATCCCAAGCTAATTCTCCCCAAATTGATAATCTATGCTTTGATTGTTGGGTTGAGCCATGAATTGATGAAGTTATGAATCCTCTATGAAATTATGCATGAAGTATGAACGAATTGAGGATAATCTTATGAATTTAGCATGTTCAAGTGAAAACCATGGTTTTCCTCTATTAAGTAAGTTCCTTCAAATATGGGTAAATTGTCTTAATTATGGCTTTCTAAGCATGCGCTTGCATTGAATTGCATGATATGAGTTGAGCTTGCATGAACCCATATGAACTCTATGAACTATGAATTATGAGCATGATAATCTAAGGGAAGAAGAAGCTAATAAACTTATGCATGTCTCATATGAAGTTAATAATGAATTAAGGGTTCTTTGAGAGTGAAGTACCAAAGTTATGATATGATGATGCTATGGTTGAGTTGTGAAAGGTTTTCTCACATAATACTTCAAATATGACTTAAAAGAACAAGAGGTGATTACCCATGTTCTTAAGGAGTTATTCTAATGACGTAAGATTGGACAAGGTCCATGGAAGATGAAACGTCTTTAAACATGATTTTGGCTTGGATTGGTAACCCTAGTTGTACCTCTCCATGTATAATGATATGAATATGTTAATGACTAATCCGTGGGAATTATGCTTAGCACCGAGTGGATATTGAGATGGAAGACCCCCCCCCCCATTAGTAGAGGCCGGGTCTTCTAGTGAAAGCTCTCCCATTAGTAGAGGCCGGGTTTTCTAGATGGAGCTCTCCCGTTAGTTGAGGCCGACTCTCCAAAAGCAATCTCTATCCCATAAACTATGTTGCCCCCACAGGATATTGTCTTTAAGTAGACATTAGCTAGTGGATCCACATAAGCTAAAAAGTTCATGGTTTTACCTTGGCAAGTAGGACACCTCTTTTCGGTGTGGGGGAGACACCGGATTCCATGTTGATAGCTCACATGGTCTTACATGTCGGTTAAGGCTTTTCCCCGCAAGTTAATGAACAAGTGTTCTCATGATGAAGTAATAAAGACAAAGAAAGATGATTTAGCTTGCTTTGGCCTTGATATATGCTTGATGCTTCATGTTTCTCATGTTTATCATGTTTTAAGTTTTGCCATTGCATGTCATGATTATATTTCACTCTAGCATGATTTACGTGCTTATGTGCATTGCTATCATACTTAGTACTTAATTGTGCTAACGCATACTTTTGCCTACATTAACTTCTTTGGGTAGGACGTGGTGATTCACCTTCCAATTGTGGCTAGAGTTTGATTAGAGAGTTGATAGAAGACTTGGTGAGTCCTCATCCATTCGAGGACATAGCCTAGCCCTTATTTCTTTTTCATGTATATCCTTTCTGTTTTGAATTGTATTGGGTTACGTCCCGAACCTTGTTCTTTATATTAGATTGGCTTTGAGACATGAGATGTACACTTCCGCTGTTTCTTTTAAAAGCTTTGGCATGAAATTCTCTTTTGAACTTTTATTCTCTATTATCTTGTATGTAATGTATGCAAAGTGGCTTGTATGAGGCCTCTCGGGGTCTTGTACACCATGTAACATCTAGGGGGTACCTTGAGTCGTCAAATTTGGTATTCATAGCGCAAGGTTTTAGAAAGATCCTAGGATGTCTCATAAGCCGCGTCAAGTAGAGTCTTGTTCATGGGTGTGAAGTGCACCACACTTATGAATGAGAGGCTATAAGACGTTTAAGAAACTCCAGTTCTTTCATTACTCTTAAGTAGTGCCATAGAGTTTAACTCTATAAGTCTCTCTCCTAATCCCTATCCTATGTGTTTCAGGATATGGCGACCCGAAGAGCTTACGCTAGAAGAAACATGGGAGAGAACGTGGATCAAGAAGCTCCTCCTCAAGCTCTACAAGTTTCGCCTGACCCTTTGGCCAAACAAGTGACTAATGTGGAGTTTAGGGCTGCTTTCCAAGTGTTGGCTCAAGCCGTGACGGCCAAAGCCAATAGAGAGGTGGTGGCTCCCGTGAACCCAAATGTGGGTACGGGTGCGTCAAGAGTGAGGGACTTTTCTAGAATGAATCCTCGAATATTATGGATCCAAGGTTGAGGAAGATCCTCAAGAGTTCATCGATGAAGTGTACAAGGTGTTGATGATCATGGGTGTAACATCAGAGGAAAAGGCAGAGTTGGCCGCTTATCAACTCAAGGGTGGTCCCCAAATTTGGTTCAATCAATGGAAGAGTGAGAGAACAGTCAATGAGGGTCCTCTTGATTGGGGGAAATTCAAGGTCGCTTTCCTTGATAGGTTCTTTCCCCTTGAAATGAGGGAGGCAAAGGTGCTTGAGTTTATTAACCTTCGACAAGGAAATATGAGTGTGAAAGAGTATGCTTTGAAGTCCACACAATTGTCCCGATATGCTCCTTCCATCGTTGCCGATCCAAGGGTAAGAATGAGTAAGTTTGTTTCGGGGGTGTCTGAAATATTGGTTAAAGAATGCCGCACCGCTATTCTTGTTAATGATATGAACATTTCTCGTCTCATGGTGTATGCCCAACAAATAGAGGAAGAAAAGCTTAAGGAAAGGTCTAGAGAGACCAAGAGGGCTAGGACCAGAGATGGTAACTTTTCTCATGAAGGTCCGATGGACATGGTCGTCCTAGATTTCGGCAAAGGTTCTCTGGCCAAGGCTCATCCAATGCTCCTCCGAAGTTCAACAATGATAGGGTGTCTAACCCCAAGTCTCAAGGAGGGAATAATGGTGGTTCTTAATTGGCTCCTTGTGCCAAGTGTGGGAAAAAGCATGAGGGTAGATGTTTAGCCAGTACGGATGGTTGTTATAGTTGTGGAAAGAGTGGTCACAAGATGAGGGATTGTCCATCTCTCACGGCCAAGGGTAGGGAGAATAAACAAGCTTTACCTAGAGGATGGGGTTCGAATGCTCAGAAGAAAAACTGGTTTTATGCACTTCAGGCTCGTCATGAGCAAGAGAGCTCTCCCGACGTGGTCACCAGTATGTTAAGAGTTTTCCATTTTGATGTGTATGCCTTGCTTGATCCCGGTGCTACCTTATCTTTTGTGACGCCCTATGTGGCCATGCGGTTTGATGTTGTTCCCGATATATTGCTAGATCATTTTCGTGTTTCTACTCCAATTGAAGAATCTATCTTAGCTAAGAGGGTCTATAGAAATTGCCCCGTTTCCCTATCCCATAGAGTTACTCTTGTTGATCTCATAGAGCTAGATATGCTAGATTTTGATGTTATCCTTGGGATGGATTGGTTGCATGCTTCTTATGCCTCTATTGATTGTAGGACCCGAATGGTCAAGTTTCAGTTCCCAAATGAGCCTATCCTAGAGTGGAAGGGGGGAAATTCAATGTTTCGAGGTCAATTTGTTTCTTATCTAAAAGCTAGAAAGATGAACTCAAAAGGTTGCATTTACCATCTTGTTAGGGTGAGGGATATAGATTCCAAGACCTCTACTCTTGAGTCGGTCCCCGTTGTTAATGAGTTTCCGGAAGTGTTTCCCAATGACTTGCCCGGTTGTCCTCCCGAAAGGGAAATAGACTTTAGTATTGACATTCTCTCAGATACGCAACCTCTTTTTATTCCTCCTTATAGAATGGCTCCGGCGGAACTTAAGGAACTAAAAGAACAGTTGAAATACTTGTTGGATAAGGGTTTCATCCGGCCAAGTATTTCTCCATGGGGTGCTCCGGTCTTGTTTGTAAGGAAGAAAGATGGGTCACTTCGTATGTATA
The DNA here is from genome assembly GCA_018342035.1 of Solanum appendiculatum. Taxonomy (NCBI): domain Eukaryota; kingdom Viridiplantae; phylum Streptophyta; class Magnoliopsida; order Solanales; family Solanaceae; genus Solanum; species Solanum appendiculatum. Next base: position 29,744 of record JAGDQO010000514.1, read on the forward strand.
TCGACTATCACCAATTGAACAAGGTTACCATTAAGAATAAGTATCCTCTACCAAGGATAGACGACTTGTTTGATCAACTTCAAGGGGCTAGTTATTTCTCTAAGATCGACCTTTGTTCGGGCTATCACCAATTGAGGGTGAAAGAAAATGATATTCCGAAAATGGCTTTCTGGACTAGGTATGGTCACTACGAGTTCTTGGTTATGTCGTTCGGGTTAAAAAATGCTCCGGCCGCAATTATGGACTTGATGAACAGGGTGTTTAAGCAGTACCTTGACATATTCGTGATTGGGTTTATTGATGATATCTTGATTTACTCAAGGAATGAGGATGAGCATGCTAATCATTTGAGGATTGTATTGCAAGTCCTCATGGACCAAAAACTCTTTGCAAAGTTTAGTAAATGTGAGTTTTGGTTACGATCCGTGGCCTTTCTTGGTCACATTGTCTCCGGTAAAGGTATTGAGGTAGATCCTAAGAAGACGGATGCGGTTAAGAATTGGCCTAGACCTCTATAACCTTCGGATATTCGTAGTTTCTTGGGTTTAGCCGGTTATTATAGGAGGTTTGTTGAAGGATATTCCTTGATTGCTTCTCCATTGACGGCTTTGACTCAAAAGAAGGTTAAATTCATGTGGTCCGAGGCATGCGAGAAGAGTTTCCAAGAGTTGAAGGATAGACTTACTTCGGCTCCAATATTGACTTTACCGAAAGGATCCGATGGCATTGTGGTTTATTGTGATGCCTCGAGAATTGGGTTAGGATGTGTTCTTATGCAAAACGAGAAAGTTATTGCTTATGCTTCAAGGAAACTTAAGGTACATGAAAAGAACTATCCTACTCATGACTTAGAATTGGCAGCGGTTGTGTTCGCTTTGAAAATATGGTGGCATTATTTGTATGGGGTACATGCGGATGTCTTTACCGACCATAAGAGTTTACAATATGTGTTTAAACAGAAAGATATGAATCTTCGCCAAAGAAGGTGGCTTGAGTTGTTGAAAGACTATGATATGAGTGTTCTCTATCACCCTGGTAAAGCTAATGTGGTGGCGGATTCTCTTAGTGGATTGTCTATGGGTAGTGTTGCTCATATTGAGGATGGCAAGAAAGAGTTGGTTCGTGATGTGCATAGTCTAGCCCGATTAGGTTGATTGATTCCGCTAAGGGTGGTGTTACGATTCACAATGGTTTCGAAATCTCTTTTGTGCATGATGTGAAAGCTAAGTAAGATTTTGATCCTAACTTGGTTGAACTAAAGGAAGCGGTACTCAAGAAGTCCATAGAGGTTTTCTCCCAAGGGGGAGATGGTGTGCTTCGTTATCAAAGTCATTTATGTGTTCCCGATGTTGATGACTTGAGAGGACAGATTTTATCGGAAGCCCATAGTTCTTAATATTCCATCCACCCAAGAGCTACCAAAATGTACCGTGATTTGCGGGAGATTTATTGGTGGAACGGAATGAAGAGATATTGCGGAATTTGGGGTTAAGTATCCAAATTATCAACAAGTGAAAGTTGAGCATCAAAAGCGGGGAGGTTTGACCCAAGACATCGGTGTTCCTACTTGGAAGTGGGAAGATGTGAATATGGATTCTATTGTTGGTTTGCCTGCACTAGGCGACAATATGATTCGATTTGGGTTGTGGTTGATAGAATGACGAAGTCAGCCCATTTCATTCCCGTCAAGACTTCTTATTCGGCGGAGGATTATGCTAAGTTGTACTGGAGGGAAATGGTGAGGCTGCATGGAGTGCCTTTATCCACTATCTCTGATCGTGGTGCATAATTCACTTCTCAATTTTGGAAGCCGTTCCAAAAAGGCCTTGGTACTCGTGTTAAGCTTAGTACGGCCTTTCATCCCCAAACTGATGAGCAAGCGGAGCGTACTATTCAGACCTTGGAAGATATGTTGAGAGCTTGTGTAATTGATTTCAAGGGTACTTGGGATGATCATTTGCCTTTGATTGAGTTTGCTTATAATAATAGCTACCATTCTAGCATTAGTATGGCTCCATTTGAGGCTCTCTATGGTAGCAGGTGTAGGTCTCCTATAGGTTGGTTTGAAGTTGGTGAAGTTGCTTTGATAGGCCCAGAGTTGGTGCATGAGGCTATGGAGAAAGTTCGGCTTATTAGAGAAAGGTTGAAAATGGCTCAAAGTCGACAAAAGTCCTATGCCGATGTTAGAAGAAGAGATTTAGAATTTGATGTTGATGATTGGGTTTACTTGAAAATTTTTCCCATGAAGGGTGTGATGAGATTTGGGAAGAAAGGGAAGCTTAGTCCCCGCTATGTAGGTCCATATCAGATTTTGAGACGTGTTGGTAAGGTTGCTTATGAGCTTGACTTGCCTAATGATTTGGCATCGGTGCATCCGGTTTTCCATTTCTCATTGTTGAAGAAATGTGTTGGTGATCCGACACCTATAGTGCCATTAGAGAATCTTGGCATAGAGGATAGTCTTTCCTATGAAGAGGTTCCGGTTGAGATTTTAGACCGGCAAGTTCGGAAGTCGAGAAATAAAGAAGTTGCTTCCGTAAAAGTTCTTTGGAGGAATAAATTAGTTGAAGGTGCTACTTGGGAGGCCGAGGCCGATATGATTCCCGATATCCTCATCTCTTTCCTTTCGATCCTACTCTAGCTTGAGGTATCTAGTTCCTCATGGTTCATTATTTGGTCTCATGTGTCATAGTTGAATTCCATGATTATACATGTTCATGAAGAGTCTAGTATGATTATGTGCATTGAGTATGAGTTGCATAAAGTCTTCATGAAATTATGTGTTGAACATGCTTTAGCTTGGAGTTGATGTTTCCTCCTCGAATATGTGCATTTATGTGATTATATGCTAGGTTGGGTTGTTAGTCCGTGTCTATTACCCTTCTCATGATGTCTTGATTCTCATTCGAGGAAGAATGTTCCCAAGGGGGAGATATTGTAATACCCTAAGCTTCAAAAGAATTTAATTGCAGAATTTAACTAAAGTAAGTGACCTACAGAGGCCACCTACGGGCCGTAGATGGAATGATGGGCCATAGGTGGGGACCGTCGATGGGACTGTAAATCTTTAGGATTTCTAAGTTTCTAAACTTTGACCTACGGAGTAGCAGGACGGGTCGTAGATTGATTGACGGTCTATAGCTAAGACTCGTAGGTGTCCCCCAGACTTAGTTTTAATTTTGAGTCAGAAGGCTAACCTACAACTTCAATATACGGTCCGTCAATGGACCTACGAGCCGTACATTGATGTCTTCGTTGCAGGTCCCCTAAATATAGTTTCTTAATCTTTTGATGGAAGGACAGTACGGTCCGTCATCTGACCTACGGACCATAGGTCCCCTCCGTCGATTGGCCACAACAGTTTTTAATTAAGGGATTTTTGGTCTTTTCCCTAATTGTTTACCAATTGAGCTAAGTCGGTTATACCTTTAATCTAAGACCTATAAATACTTTCTAAGCCTAATTTCTCTCATTCTAATTCATTCCTAAACTCTCCTCTCTCAAATATTTCTCTCTCTAAAAAGAATTCTCTAAAGCTTCAAGGAAGAAGAAAGCAAGGATCCTCCATTGAATGCCATCAATTTTCTTCAAATCTTAAGGGCTTTGTAGAGGTATGATAGTGTTCACCATTAGGAGTTCTTTCCTCCAATGGGTCCTCCCTCTTCTTCATGATTTTCAAAGGTTTACTCTAACCCAATTGAATTAGGGTTTTGATCAATCATTGTGGGTTCTTCAATATGATTTCAATTATTGATTTTATGATTTGTAGTGCACGATCTAGCGTGATAAAGTAACTTAGTGCATGAATTAGCATGAATTACATGATTTGATGTAAAAATTGTATGAATCCCCATGATCCCAAGTTTATTCTCCCCAAATTGATAATCTATGCTTTGATTGTTGGGTTGAGCCATGAATTGATGAAGTTATGAATCCTCTATGAAATTATGCATGAAGTATGAACGAATTGAGGATAATCTTATGAATTTAGCATGTTGAAGTGAAAAGCATGATTTTCCTCTATTAAGTAAGTTCCTTCAAATATGGGTAAATTGTCTTAATTATGGCTTTCTAAGCATGAACTTGCATTGAATTGCATGATATGAGTTGAACTTGCATGAACCCATATGAACTATGAATTATGAGCATGATAATCTAAGGGAAGAAGAAGGTAATGAACTTATGCATGTCTCATATGAAGTTAATAATGAATTAAGGGTTCTTTGAGAGTAAAGTACCAAAGTTATGATATGATGATGCTATGGTTGAGTTGTGAAAGACTTTCTCACATAATACTCCCAATATGACTTAAAAGAACAAGAGGCAATTACCCATGTTCTTAAGGAGCTATTCTAATGACGTAAGCTTGGACAAGGTCCATGGAAGATGAAACATCTTTAAACATGATTTTAGCTTTGATTGGTAACCCTAGTTGTACCTCTCCATGTATAATGATATGAATATGTTAATGACTAATCCATGGGAATTATGCTTAGCACCGAGTGAATATTGAGATGGAAGCCCTCCCGTTAATAGAGGCCGGGTCTTCTAGTGAAAGCTCTCCCGTTAGTAGAGGCCGGGTTTTCTAGATGGAGCTCTCCCGTTAGTTGAGGCCGAGTCTCCAAAAGCAATCTCTATCCCATAAACTATGTTGCCCCCATAGGATATTGTATTTAAGTAGACATTAGCCAGTGGATCCACATAAGCTAAAAAGTTCGTGGTCTTACCTTGGCAAGTAGGACACCTCTTTTCGGTGTGGGGTAGACACCGGATTTCATATTGATAGCTCACATGGTCTTACATGTCGATTAAGGCTTTTCCCCACAAGTTAATGAACAAGTGTTCTCATGATGAAGTAAAGAAAACAAAGAAAGATGATTTAGTTTGCTTTGGCCTTGATATATGCTTGATGTTTCATGTTTCTCGTGTTTATCACGTTTTAAGTTTGGCCATTGCATGCCATGATTATATTTCACTTTAGCATGATTTACGTGTTTATGTGCATTGCTATCATACTTAGCACTTAATTGTGCTAACGCCTACTTTTGCCTACAATAACTTCTTTGGTGTAGGACGTGGCGATTCACCTTCCATTCGTGGCTAGAGTTTGATTAGAGAGTTGATAGAAGAGTTTGTGAGTCCTCATCCATCCGAGGACATAGCCTAGCTCTTATTTCTTTTTCATGTATTTCCTTTCAATTTTGAATTGTATTGGGTTACGTCCCAAACCTTGTTCTTTATATTAGATTGGCTTTGAGACATGAGATGTAGACTTCCGTTGTTTCTTTTAAAAGCGTTGATATGAAGTTCTCTTTTAAACTTTTATTCTCTATTATCTTGTATGCAATGTATGCTAAGTGGCTTGTATGAGGCCTCTCGGGGTATTGTATGCCATGTCACATCTAGGGGGTACCTTGGGTCATGACAAGATTATACCTATCTCGGGGTGACATGCTTTCACCATTGTACTGATGATAGTGCCTCTTACCACAACCTCAATAAGTCTCAAGACATGCCTACTCAATATTCTTTGCATGATGAACCACCTAAGGGAAGGTAGGATCGGTTGCTATCAAATGCTCTAATGCTAGACGGAGTTGTAAAGTAAATCATCTAATAAATTTCTAACTCAAATCCTGCTAGATAGGAAACAATGCCCACTCAAGAAACCAGATCTCATTCTCAGAAACTGACAACAACCTTGCTAAAGACCTAAAAACCCAACTCTAGTCGGATAATCACTTGATGTACCAAGAACCATACTTTCCTATGGTTTATCCTCCAAGAGACTCAAAATCCCCAAAATTGAATCCTGAGGAGTCGAGGCGGCCACAAATCCTATTGGAGCCTGGTCTACCCTCAGAACCTCTAGCTGCTGCTAAACATCCCCAGCCTCATGATTTACCCCTAGCAAAGGCTCCCTATCCAGACCATGCATAGAAATCCTAGTAAAATGTATCAATGACCCATTCACGTACGTCAAATACTTTGTTCTATACATCTAAGAAATAGTGGATTCAAACAAGTATTTAGAGGTTGACAAAAACAAATACACATGATAAGTAAATAAGAAATGGGATTTCCTAAGAATGCCCTATAGCCTCACGAATATAGGATACAAACATATCTGCACCGATCTGTATGACCCTACTAGGCACTTGCTCTTCTGCAAATGATACTGGTAAACCTAGGTTATAATACCTATCTTTCACAATCCAAAATCTCAAGTCATGATGGCACCTACTAACATCCCACCAATAGGTAAGTCGAACTAATATCCTAGAACAAGAAAGAAATGGGCTATCACATGGAAGAGAAAAATATGGAAATCAAAGAACAAACATCAAAATTAAATAGATAGAGAGAGTCAAATGATACAAAATACAACCCAAGTCCTGGTATCAGTTGGTAGTCGAGCTACTAATCACAACAAAGGTACAAGGTAAGTAAAAAATATACGTAATCATCTTTGAATACAAAATTAAGACTAGTCCACTAAAAATCGAAAGGAGAAGTAAAACTTTGAATGCTAGGAGTTCACCCTAAAACTCCAATTCATACATGCTACACACGAGGCACACATAAACAATGAGAACTCTTACTATGATCTACAGGAAGTTATCATTGTTGATTTGGATCTTGTGCGGAGTCACTTTTGGGATTCAGAGATAGGGGTGAGCTCCTAATGTTCAGAGTTGCCGATCTCCCTCTATGGTGGCTAGGACTAGTCTTTACTTTTTTCAGAGATAGTTCTGTACTTGTTATATTGTATTTGTAAAGCCTTGTACTCATATTTTGACTAGATGCTCAACTATCGACTGATGCCAGGTCTTAGGGATGATTTCATGTATATATTTCTGTTTATTCCTCTTTCATCTTGTTGTGATTTATCTCTTACTTCTTCTGGTTTATATTCTATGTGATAGTTTGTTGCTTCTGGTTCCGGGTTATCTATTAGTCTTACTACTGGTGAGATTTAGTAGGTGCCATCATGACCAGAGAAATCGGGTCGTGACAGATTTGTATCAGACTCTAAGTTGACTGGTATCGTTGGTTTGAGAGCAAGTTCCAATTATAGTCCTGCAAATAGGTGTAGAGACTCCATATCCTATCTTCAGAAGGTTATTTGGTATTCTTAAGAAATATCATTTTTGACCACATATCAGGTGCTTTTGCTTCGACTAACCTCTAAAATAGCTTCTTTAAAATCCATTATCTCTAAGATAGATAACACGAGGCTTCTAGTGGATGCGGTGGGAGCATCAAAACATTCTACTAGAGATTCAAAACTTGGTCTAGCTTGAGAGCCTCAGTTGGGCATAGACTTCGAGATCATAGGTGTTCTACAGTAAATAGAGATTCTAGGGGCATCCTAGCTCCATACTACCTTAGCTCCTCTAGATTAAATGTTAGGAGGCCCGAGTCTCTTTAAGGGTACAGCATAGAAGGGTGTGGTTCTTGGTGTAGCGGGTGTTTCTCATACCATAGATGGGCTGATTGGTCCCAGCAGGGCTCTTCGTCCATTTTTGAGTAAGTGTTGGCATTTCTCTATTGGGCCTGCCATACTCCCACATTGTTCCCTACGGATCTAGATTTGAATAAAGAGTTCGTCAAGGGTTGTCTTTCCCACTCCTGTTGGCATCAGAGAACTTTATAGCAGTTGGGCCTACTTTTCCCCAGGTTGTTAGTCATGCGAGGGCCATGGAGCAGGCGTGCTTTAAGACTTACAAAGATAGTGGTAAGTGGCCTCACCATCTATACGGCAGTGACAACATCACACCTCGAGGTGGGTATCAACTCAATGAGGGTCATCTTCCTTCTCGACCTATCAAGCCTATGGTGGTAGCATCTCAGGTTCCCAGGGGTTCTGAGAAAATATGTGGTGCCTATGACAGAAAGAGTTTAGGTCTGACTTCTCGAGGTGTGCATTTGGGCCTTTCGACATTAGGGATCATTTTATTCTAGTTGGGTCAATTTTAGCAGGTTGCACTTTGTAACGGTTGCTACTAGTGTTGTGAGGTAGGCCACTTTGTTAGAGATTGTCTTAGGGCCCTAGTGCAGTTGACTAGGGTAGGTATTGAGTTTGCAGTGGTAGCCAGGGCATCTCATTGCGTTCTTCACATCGGGCTTTAGACTATAGGGGTTTCTATGATTATGGGGAGGTTGACCACTAGTCTAGAGATTGGCCTAGGAGGGAGTTCATCATCCAGTCTTTGCAAGCATCTATTACTCTCAAGCAAGGGTTGTCGGAGCATATCGTATATGTGGAGAATTTTTCCATTTGTCTAGAGTGTATCCCCGGCATGGAACTATCATGAGATTTGTTCAGTTGGGTCACTCTCGTGGGTTGGTGACACCTCCAGTCAAAGGTGGTGCCCTGAGTGTTGCTTGTAGTAGTCAGGTGATCAAGTTGAGGTCACACATGATCCATTCCATGCTTCTACAGGTCAGCCGAGGGTCGAGGCTCCAGGTATCCCTTTTATTGATGTAATTTCATTATTTTATCCCTTATTTTATAGGTTATGTGGATTTTGGTTTTTTATACTCTTGTGTGCCTACTGTCTTGATGTACATAATACGATTGTTGTACCAACCTTATTTGAGATTTTGTGTACATTCTTTAGCTCCTCTAGTTGATTTCTTTTAGTAGTGGATCGACTAGGTTTTGTGTTTGTTATTGGTGGTAGTGGTTGAGCAACTCCCTGTGCCTTTGTACTTGGTGGCTGTGTTGTGACATTATTGTCGAACTAGTTGATCTTCCATTTTCCCATCCTTGATGTATGTTTTTTGTGGTGTTGTTGATCCTTGCTCGATAGATGGCTAGACTAGCTCTATTGATCAAAAAGTTTTGTTGTTGTTTGATCTAGTCGGTTTAGAAGGTTACCTTCATTGAGTGCCCTCCGATTGTGTGATAGGTTGTGTAGCCTTCTATAGTGTCGTGGTAGTTTTACCTGGCCAATTTTTTATGTTCTTTTAAGCTTATCCCAGTTTCTGGGGTCGTGAAGTAGATATTTGCTTGGCTGGTGTTTTTTGTTCGCCTCTTTCTTGTTGTTTTGGTGCTTGATTATGCCTATCCAGGAATTGAAGTTGTGGTTTCTTGTTGCACCTAGGTATTGTCGGCGATCAGCAGAGGTTGTGTTGATAGCTCTCGAGGTTGGGCTTGTGATTTGGAATAGGAGTGGTGGTGTTTATTGGCAGCTTTATACTTCACCCTCCATTTGAAAATGGAAGATTCCTTAGAAGGTTCATCTAGTGGATGAGGTCAAAGTAAATCTTGGGATTTGTTACCTAGTTCTTGTTCAGGATTAAAAGTTTACTTTTGTCATTGTGGTTAGATTGTGATGTTTGTTCATGGGAGTTGGTTCCTTTTGGGTCATTATCGACCGGTTGTCTATGTTTATAAGCTGCCTATTGGCTTATTTTCCCTTTGATTAAGAAGGTTTGCTCCGATTTACAATGGCAAAGTTGTTCATGGGCACATGGCATCAGATTCCTGGAGTTTCCTTGGTACAAGAAATTTAGTGGACTTGGGCTTAGTGTAGCTTTTTGATCCATGGAGTTATCACCCGTTGGAGTAGAGTGTTCATTTTTAGGAGATTGTATTTCATCTTGGATTGTTGGTTTTAGGAGTTGGGATTGGATTTTGGGTTGAGTACCTTGTGTTGGCGGTTGTCATTCCACGATGTTCAAGTGGAGTATGTAATTCTTCTGAGGTTTGTGTTATGGGGTTTTGTAGGTTTGATTTGAATAGCGCTGGAGATGTTTTTTAGTATAGCTAAGGATTGATAGAATGCTCCTAATGACTAGAAGACGTTGGACTTGGAGCATAAGGTATGTATTTTGATTTGTGAGTTGGGTTGCATCTACCAATGTCATGTGTCTGCTCAATTTGGTGGTTACGGTGGTTTTGTTGTGGTATTTGTGCATCTTGGATAAATCTTGTACTTTTGGTCATGTTCAATTCAGTTGGGCGAAAGTTGTCTCAAAGAGGAATTGGACGAGAATTTGGAGTTCTGAAATGAGATTGAGAATTTTTCTCTTAGCCTGAGTTTTTGGTTGGCATTGTCCACTCCGAGGGTGTCTGGAGGTCTAGTGCAACATGCAAGCCTAGTACTCCCATATTTCGTGCCTTCAGGTTGTTTACATCCCTATTTTATTCAAATAAGGCGAAACGTCGTGGTAACTCAAAAAATAAATAATTAATAAAAGAATTTTTAAAGGAGTCGCCACCTAATTTTAGGAAAACTAGGAAACCAATTAACTAACAATAAAATAGTCTATGAAACCATTAGATTCTAGATAAGGGGTTCAAGTCATTCCGACGGGAAAGTATTAGGCATCCTTTAAAATCCACAACTATGGGTCCTGACTAAATTCATTTTTTTCAAATTGAGGAGTAGATAACAACAATGTAAAAGTATAACAAACATAAAATATAAATAAATAATAAAGTAAAACAACAATATAAGAAACGGCCTAAGGTTTGCCTAACGTCAATAATATATACAAAAATTAATAAAAAAATATAATTCGAACTTCATTCGAATAGCTTCCAAAACATATCTAACAATAATGACAAAATTAACAATAAGAGATGTAAAAAAAAATAAAAAAATGGCAATAAACTAAAACAATCATAGAATTAGTCAAAATATAGAGAAAACAATATCCAAATAAAGAAACACTATACGAGATACACAGTGAAACTAAGACTAAAAGTAAGAACAATCATTGAACAACCCAACCAGGCTTGTCAAAAAATAAGGAACAAAACTATCAAATTTTCTAACAATAATAACAAAATTATTCATTTAACTTTAAACAATAACATAGAAAAACACCAAAAGATACACAAATATATACAATTGTAGAAGGGTCACTAGATGGGAACATTTTCCAACAGGATTTGGTTGTATTGTTGAGTAGATTCATTTGGTCGGAGATGGCGACGTCACCGAAAAATACAGATTTGTACACCTGCAAGACAAACAAAATTAAAGGGGAAAAGGGGGAGGGAGGCAGAGTACATTTGAGGTCTAGTCGGGGCTTTGAGCTCGCGGTGGTGGGTCTGGTTGTTGCTATTCGCCGGCGATGGAGCTTGAAGCTGCCGGTGACCTGCGAAAATAGAAAAGAAATCACAGAACGGGAAAAGAGGAAGGGACTGGCGGCAATGGGTGTTTCTCCGGCGGTTTAGTGGTGGTTTTGGGTCAGTTTTATGATGGTGGAAGCTCACTGAAATGGGTTTTTGAGTTCTGATTACTGGAGGTGGAGCGGTGGGTGAGTTTGGTAGTTGTTTCGCGGTGGTTTGTTGCCGGAAAAAATGGGGTTTTGCTGGAATTGTGGTGTTGTTAGTTGGGTTGTTTAGTGGTGGTGGGACGGTGGTGTTGGGTCTGGTTATAGAAGAAGAAGAAGGCAGTGGTGAAGGCTTTTGGTTTGGAATCGCTGGCCGGAAAAAAATTGGAAACAGAGGTGGTTTGTGAGCTGCTTGGTGGTGGTCTCGCGGTTGGAAAATGGAAATAAGGGATAGATCAAGGCGGCGGAATTTCAATGAGTTTGTCACCGAAAAAATATTAACACTTAAAGAATTTATTAAACACTAAAAAATCTGAAAATTACCCCTAAAATCTTATCCACCACCCCTAACTTAATGACCAAGCTATTGCTTAAATAGAAAATTAAAAACCACTGATAGTACAATACCATTATCTTAAAACAGTGAGCATAAACCACCGATTAATAAAATATCAGTGTATGAAATCTTATCCACATTTAAATGAATTTCTAGACTGTGCTAAAAAACAACCAAAATGAATATTAACAAATGTCACGAATAAAATCAATGGCATGCAAAAAATGTAATTCAACAGAAAATAGTAATTTAATCAAACTGACACAATATTCACAACATATTCAACTGATTGTGACAAAATAATATAATCAACATTAACTAAAATTCAAAATAAACTAATAAAACCTTAATGTTTTGAAAAATAAGTATAACTATTGATAGATTTATTTAAAATTATAAAAAATATATTTTGAACTATTTAATAAATAAAACATAAAAGTTATGAATTTTGAAAAATGTTAGCCCAAAATTGGGTGTCAACAGCTGTCTCTTTCGTTGGATATGATTGATGAAAGAAATCATGGACAAAGAAAATTGACAAACTCAATTTGGCCAAACACATGACCTTCATATAAAAGTGGTCTGAACGTGGTGGAAGTTTCTCATCGGCTTGCTCCCAAAAGGTTCCACGTTGTGATGCGTCCCTGTTGACGTGGTCTGCACCTGTGGCTTAATTGAGAATGCATCCTCTTGGATGTTCTCGAAAAAATAAAGATAAAACTCATTAGTTGAGCATAAATTAAAGAAAAAGGTAGCATCCCATACGATACTTTCTACCATCTTCTTTGCATGTTTTTGTGGATACGTTGTTGTCTTGGTGATTCAAGTCATTCTTGCTTCAAAATCCATGCATGTTGACAACCTTCGTCTAATTGTTGAAGAGTGGTGTGAGTCCATTGAAAAGACAAACAATACCCATCGACAAGATATGAGTGTGGTGGGAAAATGATTTTTATCCATTGATAGGACAAATGTGAATCCATTGATAGGATATTTTGCAAAATAAATGCATGTCCATCGGTAGGACATATTAGAATCCATCGATAGGATATATGTGAACATTATCACTTCCGGTAATGAAATATGAATATCCTTCAACGCCAGTCTCCTCTGACTTCAACGTGGAATAGATAAGGTGCACATCATTCACCTTCGAAGAGATGTGACTTAAAAAAATATCGTTCAACGTCAGCCTCCTCCGACTTCAACGTGGAATAGATAAGGTGCACATCCTTCACCTTCGAATAGATGCGACTAAAAAAATATCTTTCAACACCAGCCTTCTCTGACTTCAACGTGGAATGGGTGCACATCCTTCACCTCCGAATATATGCGACTTAAAAATAATCTTCACGTCAGCCTCCTCCGACTTCAACGTGGAATGGGTGCACATCCTTCACCTCCGAATAGATGTGACTTAAAAATATCCAACTAAATATGCAATGGCCCTCTCGGCCAATGAAAAACTCAATGGCCCTCTCGGCTAATAAAAATATGCAATAGCTCTCTTGGCTAATGAAAAATGCAATGGCCCTCTCGGCAAATTAAAATTGCAATGACCTTTTAGGCAAGTGAAAATGCAATTGCCCTTTCGGTAAATTAAAAATGCAATAGCCCTCTAGGCTAATGAAAATATGCAATAACTCTCTTTGAATACTCGACATCAGTTTCTTTTAGTTAGATATAGAGCACATAAAGCTTATGGCTAATGCTGAATATAATTCTACAATGTCCTACTCTCTTGATTTTGAGGTAGTATGAAATGAGTTGTTGTAATATGCTGATGGTTTTCTCTGTGATGATATTCTCGCATTAAAGACGATGCATCACTGGGCAATGAAGATGATACCTCACTGGGCAACGATAATAAAGATGATGCCTCACTGGGCTGTGAGGATGAAGATGATCTTCTTGAAATGAGATAGAGATGGTGTCTCACTGGGCAATGACGATGATGATGACCTTCTCGCAATAAAGTAGAGATAATGCCTCACTGGGCAATGACGATGATGCCTTTCTTGTGCTGAATGGAGGTAATACCTCACTGGGCTATGAAAATGATGCCTCACTGGGCAATAAAATAATGATGATGCCTCGCTAGGCCATGAAAATGATGTCTCACTGGACAATGGTAATAAATATGATGCCTCACTGGGTAATGAAAATGACTTTCTGTAATTAAATAGAGATGATGCCTCACTAGGCAATGGATATGACTTTTTGGTACTGAAATACAGGTGATGCCTCACTGGGCAATGAAGATGATGATGACCTTCTCGCGATAGAGTAGAGATGATGCCTCATTGGGTAATGACGATGATGCCTTTCTTATGCTGAATGGAGGTAATGCCTCACTGGCTATGAAAATGATATCTCACTGGGCAATGAAATAATGATGATACCTCCCTGGGCAATGATAATAAAAATGATGCCTCACTGGACAATGGTAATAAAGATGATGCCTCGCTGGGCAATGAAGACGACGATGATGACCTTCTCGTGATAAAATAAAGATGATGCCTCACCGGGCAATGACGATGATGCCTTTCTTGTGCTGAATGGAGGTAATGCTGGGCTATGAAAATGATGCCTCACTGGGCAATGTAATAACGATGATGCCTCGCTGGGCAATGATAATAAAGATGATGCCTCGCTGGGCAATGAAGACGATGATGCCTCACTGGGCAATGGTAATAAAGACGATGCCTCACTGGGCAATGGTAATAAAGATGATGCCTTACTGAGCAATGAAGACGATGCCTCACTAGGCAATGGTAATAAAGACGATGCCTCACTAGGCAATGAAATAACAATGATGTCTCGCTGCGCAATGATAATAAAGATGATGCCTCACTGGGAAATAGTAATAAAGATGATGCTTCTCTGGGCAATGAGGACGATGACGATGACCTTCTCGCGATAAAATAAAGATGATGCCTCACTAGGCAATGATAATAAAGATGATGCCTCACTGGGCTGTGAGGATGAAGATGATCTTCTTGAAATGAGATAGAGATGGTGCCTCACTGGGCAATGACGATGATGATGACCTTCTTGCGAAAAAATTAAGATGATGCCTCACTGGGCAACGATAATAAAGATGATGCCTCACTGTGCAATGGAGATATAAATGATGCCTCACTGAGCAGTGGTAATAAATTTGATGCCTCACTGGGCAATGGTAATAAAGACGATGTCTCACTGGGCAATGGTAATAAAGATGATGCCTCACTGGGCAATGAAGACGATGCCTCACTGGGCAATGGTAATAAAGATAATGCCTCACTGAGCAGTGGTAATAAAGATGATGCCTCACTGGGCATGGTAATAAAGACGATGCCTTATTGGGCAGTGGTAATAAAGACGATACCTCACTAGGCAATAGTAATAAAGACGATGCCTCACTGGGCAATGGAGATTTTGAAGTTGACCTTGAACTTCAAGCGATGCTGGATCATTTGAAGTTGACTATCAAACTCATGACAGTACTTGATGGAATTTTTGAGGTCTTCCTCAAAAATTCTGTCCTAGTTAAATCTCTTGGCAAATATCAAAATGATCTCCATTCTTGACTTGCTGGAGATATCCACTTTATTGTAAATATTTGAGATCTTCTCAAAAATTCTGTCCCAGTTTTTATTACAAGGAAAAATGAAAATCACACTAGTACATGACCAAGTCGTTGTGGGGCCTACATAACCTCTTGAGCAAGGAATCAGGTCAAATGTAGTTCCAATCCTGTAAATGATAAATACTACCAAAAAAAATCTGAGATAAGATTATCAGTAAAAATGTGCAATATGAACATAATGAAATGGGAAAATGATATTTCTTTCGATATTTAAAGCCTAAAGACAAAAATATGTCACATTTTTGGGATGGACGACCCAATGAAGTAAAATAGGCATCTCACACTGAATGGATTAGCCTAATGTCACAAGCTACAATGGACAACCCTGAAAATAGGAATGAAAATTATTATTTTTTAAAGAAAGAAAAAAACCTAAAAATTGCTTTGAAAGATATTAAAAGGTGGGTGCTTGCACCTCTTTTTTCTTTTTCTTTTTTTTGAAAAATGAAGAATGTGAAAAGATAGTCAAATCTTGACTACAATTAGTACCAACAATTAGGAATGCATGTAAATTTCTCCTTTTCCTTTTTTTTAAAAAAAATTGAGATTGAATTCGAGGTAATTCTTATAGCTTCAAGTGGTACCTCAATTAAGTATCAACAAGATTTGTTCATCTTGCTTCAAACAAAGGTTTTGAATTATACGAATTCTCATGTTTCAAGTGCCCTCACAACAAGAAAAGTCCTATTTCACACATATCTGAAGTGTTTGATTTGAGGACATTTTCAAAGTGCACTCACACTCACAAGAATGTTTAACCCATGCAACTGTGATGTCATATGCTTGGCCCTTATGTAAATCTCCACTAATGTGAGAACATTTGGAATGAGATCATGTAGGGCTTGTTATTGGCTTGTAATGTAGGCTTAGGGACGGGTAGGATATTTATTTGGGATAAGATTGACTTAATCCCTCCTTGAGCGTAATACGGAATTCGTGCTTTTGATGATTGACACGCCTTTGATATCTGATCCTCTTTGTTGTCCCTTTCTTTTGTTACGACTTCTTTTGAATTCTTATTTGTTGGAGCTTTTCCTTTTTTTCACCCCTTTCTTTTGTTGAGACTTCTTTTGAGTCCTTATTTCTTGGAGCTTTTCCTTCTTTTTTTTCACCCCTTTCTTTTGAATTTTTCTCCTTTTTTTTGTTGGGGGTATTTTCCTTCTTGTCTTTCACTAACTTTGTGGGGTGTTTTTGTCTTTCTTTGTTTTTTTTCAACTTTTTTTTTCTCTTTTTTTTTTCTCTAGATGTCGTTTTTGCTTCATTGACTTTGCAAGACTTTATATCTTTTGTCTTTGACAAATTCAAATCTGGATCTTCTCTCATAATTTGTACATCTTTGGTGCGCTCAAGAAGGTTTGGCCAAGAGAGGAATAGTGCATGTAAGCACTCAGAAGGGTAATGGCTCAGATATGGTTGTCCAAAGAAAAGGTTTTAGGCTCAAAGTGGGGAAAACTAGGAATTAATGTCATTTGGTAGGCTTTGAAAGGCACAATCGGGTCAAAGAAGGCCTACAATCCTTTCCCAAACCAAATATTACTCAGGGTTTCGCCTCGACAAACATTCAGGCCAAGTTCTAGATCAATAGTGCGATGCAATTGAATTTTGATATAAAAGCTCACCACACAATGCACATGAAACCACAAGGTTGGTTTTATTATTATCTTGAATGTCTGTAAGAGAATTTTCAAGCATTACAAAAGTACAAATGAGAGGTACCAAAAAAATCTATGGTTTACCACAAATTCAGTCCTTTTCATCACATTGAATATTTTTACATGCTCCTAACTGCATTGGTCTCAACCAAGAAGACATGACTCTTAAAATATATACACAATATTTTTTTGAAAAGGATACAGAACATCGAACTCAAGAAGGATTGCCTACGTATCCCAGCGAGATGAGAATCAGGTGTGCGTAGTTCATGCAGATATATCTTTGAAAATATACACAAAACATTTTATTTTATTTTTGAAATTTAAAAGAATAAATAGCGAACCCAAGAAGGGCTGCCTACGTATCTCACCGAGATGAGAATCAGGTTTGCGTAGTTCTTTCAGATATGGCATAAAGTAATGCACACAATATTTTATTTTTGGAATTTGAAAGAATGTATACCGAACCCAAGAAGGGGTGCTTACGTATCTCACCGAGATGAGAATCAGGCTCGCATAGTTCGTGTAGATAGGGCATAAAATTATTTAAAAATTTAGACAAACATAGAGTGATGCTCGTAAGTCTAGTGCCGCTGACATATTTAGTCAAGGAGTGTCTTTTGACTATTTGTTCTGACATATTTTGTGTCCTCTCGACTGTGGCAATCACTTGTTGTTGTAATCTTTCTTGAATGCCTTTTGGGACTGT